>JAABKJ010000076.1:4566539-4577349 GCA_011634705.1 Andricus grossulariae
TTGTCAAGTTTGACTGTTTCCGTGAAGCTGACAAAAGTTATTATATACAGGTTGTCCCCCTTTTGTAAAGGGGATTTTTATTTTTTTTATTTTCTAACTATTCACCTTCAATTAGCACCACTTTTTGATTGAAATATAATTTCAGTATTTAAATATAATGTTGAAATTTCATATCATACTGAATATACTGAAAATGAAGAAATAAGGAGGAATGTCGCATGCAGCCATCTCAATTGCGTTCTTTGACAACAGAATCAAGAAATCCTAACACAATGGGAATATCACAAGCAGATCCACTCGAAATGCTCCAAATGATTAATGAAGAAGATATGAAGGTCGCTCAAGCAGTCAACCGTGTCCTACCACATGTCAAAACAGCAAGTGACTTCGCCTATGAATCCATCTCAAATGGGGGCAGACTCGTTTATTTAGGAGCCGGGACAAGCGGCAGACTTGGCGTGATGGATGCTGTCGAATGTCCCCCTACCTATAGCGTCTCACCTGATGTGATTGTCGGCATCATGGCAGGCGGAGACTCTGCTTTTTCACATGCTGCCGAAGATGTGGAAGACAGTGAAGAAGCCGGCAAACAGGATTTAGTACACATTCACCTGACATCAAAAGATACAGTCGTCGGTATCGCCGCCAGCGGTAGGACACCCTACATCATCGGCGCTTTAAACTACGCTAAATCCATCGGCGCAAAAACAGTAGCCCTCAGCTGTAATGAACAAGCAAAAATTAGCGAACTGGCAGACTGCGCCATTGAAGTCATTGTAGGACCAGAAGCCATCACAGGGTCAACACGAATGAAAGCCGCATCCGCTCATAAAATGATTTTAAATATGCTTTCCACCTCTGTCATGATCAGACAAGGAAAAGTATATGAAAACCTGATGGTTGATGTAAAAGTCAGCAATCATAAATTAAAAGAACGCGCCATCACCATCATTCAACATGTGACAAACGCTTCCTACGAACAAGCCGTTAAAACGCTTGAAGCGGCAGACTTAGAAGTCAAAACTGCCATCGTCATGCTCCAAACAAACACAGATAAGAAAACAGCCAAGGATTTGCTCAACAAAACGAATGGTCATATCGACAAAGCCATCTCACACCATCAATCCTAAAGGAGGCAGAGCTCATGTCAGCAGGTGGACTCACCCTACTACACACAATGAAAGCAAAGCTCCCCCAATCTGAAAAAATCATTGCAGACTATATCCTTGCCCATCCTGACAAAGTCATTAAAAGCACAGTACATGAGATCAGTCAGGCAGCCGGTGCAAGCAGCTCTGCAGTCATCCGCCTTTGTAAATCTCTCGGTCTAGATGGCTATCACGATTTAAAAATGCGAATCGCTGGAGACTTGATGCATAACGATAAACAAGGCTACCGTGATATCGAACAAGATGAACCAATTCAGTCCATTATTCAAAAAACAGCAGGAAACTCGATTCAATCGATTAAGGATACTGCTTCTATTTTAAATGCAGATGCGTTAGAAAAGGCTGTTCAATTACTGCTGCATTCAAACCAAATCCATTTTATCGGCGTCGGTGCATCTGGCATCGTCGCAGCGGATGCCCAGCAGAAATTTCTCAGAATCAATTATGCAGCGACTGCCTTCACTGACATGCACATCGCATCAACGGTTATCGCAAATGCAGGAAAGAATGACATCGTGTTCGGTATATCCTTTTCAGGAGAAACGTTAGACATCATTCAAGCCCTTCAGCTCGCAAAAGACAATCAAGTCAAAACCATTGCCTTGACGCATCCAGGTCAAACAAGCGTTTCTGCCTTATGTGACGTTCACCTATCGACGTCCGGTTCCAATGAAGCACCTTTTCGCAGTGCAGCCACTTCCTCTAGAATGGCACAGCTCTACTTAATTGATGTCTTGTTCCTCAGCTTAGCTTCCCGTCAATATGAAGAGACAGCGCAATATATTGACAAAACAAGACATGCCATCCGCTCCATGAAACGAAAAACAAAGGGGGATTCAACATGAGTCATCAAACGAAATATCAGCAGTTGGCGAAAGACATTCTTTCTCTCTGTGGTGGTTCTGAAAACATTTCTTCCCATACACATTGTATGACGCGTCTCCGAATTACACCGATTGACAATGAACAAGTTCAGATCAATGCAATGAAAGAACTCGATGGCGTCATTGGAGTCGTCGAGGCAGAAACGCTGCAAATTATCTTAGGTACTGGTGTCGTCAACCAAGTATCAAGTGCATTTGAACAACTGCTAAATGCCTCTGGCTCCTATGATTTAAACAACGAAGCACAAAAAAACAAGCAAGCCATTTCACAAAAGAACCGCACACCGTTCAAGCTGTTCTTGCGACGAATTGCCAGCATTTTCATTCCTATCATTCCAGCACTCGTTGCATCAGGTCTTATTACAGGGATTACAAAAGCAATCGTGCAAGCGGGCTGGCTTGATGAAAAATCTCAAGCGGCGATCATTTTAACCGTTATTGGTTCAGGCTTGTTCGCATATCTCGGTATATTAGTCGGAACAAATGCCGCAAAGGAGTTTGGGGGCTCTCCTGCATTAGGCGCATTAGCTGGAATCCTCATTATTAACCCAGCCTCCGCAGACATTATGCTATTTGGCACAAATATTCTACCGGGCAGAGGCGGACTTATCGGTGTTCTTCTAGCCGCCATCTTTATGGCACTTGTGGAAACAAGAATCAGACGCTTCGTCCCGCAATCACTTGATATCATCGTCACACCAACCATCACACTACTTATTACAGGCATTTTTACGTACGTTGTCTTCATGCCAGTCGGCGGATTTATATCGGATGCCATTACCTCAGGATTAACTTATCTATTAAA
Source organism: Andricus grossulariae (assembly GCA_011634705.1). Classification (NCBI taxonomy): domain Eukaryota; kingdom Metazoa; phylum Arthropoda; class Insecta; order Hymenoptera; family Cynipidae; genus Andricus; species Andricus grossulariae. Next base: position 4,569,398 of record JAABKJ010000076.1, read on the forward strand.
TATGGGCGGAATCTTCGCTGGATTTGTTCTTGGTGCGACCTTCCTTCCACTTGTTGTAACAGGACTTCACCAAGGACTGACACCGATTCATATGGAACTCATCAATTCCATAGGAGATGACCCGCTTTTGCCGATTCTCGCTATGGGCGGTGCAGGACAGGTAGGTGCCGCATTCGCCATTTATATGAAAACAAAAAAGAAAAAACTCAAAAGAGCTATCGCCGGTGGACTTCCTTCAGGGATGCTCGGCATTGGTGAACCACTCATTTTCGGTGTCACACTCCCACTAGGACGACCATTTCTCACCGCTTGTCTTGGCGCTGGAATCGGCGGAGCATTTCAAGCCTACTTCCAAATTGCAACGAAGGCGATTGGTGTATCAGGTCTCCCATTAACCTTTATTGTTCACGCACATCAAATGCTTCTTTACTTAATCGGACTCTTTATTGCATATGTCGCTGGATTTATTTTCACATACTTATTTGGTTTTCATGATGATATGGCTGTTGAATTTGAGGAAAAATAAGCAATAGGAGGTCTAACTCTTGAAGAAATACTTTCTCTTAATAACAAGTCTGCTCATGCTCCTTGGATTACCAGCAGAAACATTTGCAACTAGCTCCCATCCTGTATCGTCTTTGTCTAAAACAGCACCTGAAGAATACCCCGTCTTAAAAAAGGCAAAACGACCGGAACAAGTTGGTTTTTCTTCTAGGCAGCTTAGGAAGGTTGATCACATGATTCAAAACGATATCAAAGCAGGATTTCCAGGAGCCGCACTCATCATTATCAAAGACGGAAAAATCGTCCATCAAAAAGCCTATGGCTACAGGCAAAAATACGAAGGCACAACGGAACTCAAATCATATAAGAAAATGAAAAAGAATACTCTGTTCGACTTAGCATCCAATACCAAAATGTATGCGACCAACTATGCCCTGCAAAAGCTTGTCTACGAGAAAAAACTGAATGTGAATGAAAAAATACAAGCCATCCTGCCAGATTTTAAAGATGAACCAGATGCAAAGGTAACCGGCAAAGATCAGCTCCGTGTAAAAGATCTTCTGACCCATTCTGCCGGACTCCCTTCCAGTGTTTTATTTTATAGCAAAGAAGCAGCCGCCACCTTTTTCTCTCAAGATAGAAAGACAACGATGAAATGGCTGCCGAAGGTGCCTCTGCAATACAAACCAGGCACCCAGCACATTTATAGTGACATTGATTACATGCTGTTAGGCATGATCATTGAGAAAAAAACAGGTATGCCTCTTGATCAATATGTAGAGTCGACAATCTATCGGCCGCTAGGTCTCAAACACACAATGTTCAATCCACTGCAAAAAGGATTTAAGCCGAAGCATTTTGCAGCAACCGAACGTTTAGGTAATTCGCGAGATGGTGTCATTGATTTTGAAAACATTCGCAGGTACACCCTGCTAGGCGAAGTCCATGATGAAAAAGCATTCTACTCAATGGCAGGTATCTCTGGTCATGCTGGACTTTTCTCTAACATATCAGACATGGCCGTGCTGCTCCAGCTCATGCTGAACAAAGGAGGCTATGGAAAAACAACCATCTTTGATCAAGCTTCTATCGATCTCTTTACAGCCTCTTCTGATACAAACCCAACATACGGGCTAGGCTGGCGAAAAAACGGTCATACTGACATGGAATGGATGTTTGGAAAATATGCAAGTAACGAAGCCTATGGACATACTGGCTGGACCGGAACGATGACATTGATTGATCCAAAACATAATCTAGGTATCGTCTTGCTGACAAATAAGAAACATTCGCCTGTCGTTTCACCTGAAACCAACCCAAATCAATTTGAAGGTGACCTTTTCCCAACTGGCACTTATGGAAGCATCATGACCGCCATCTACGAATCTTTTAAGTAAAAGGAGGAATTCGATGTTAAAAGCACTTTTCCCCGCTGCTTTGGTTTTAGCTCTGCTAACCTCTTCCATTCCAACGGAAAAGGTTAGCTCTGCCCCTCTTCCAACCGCAAAACAAATGGTACAAAACATGTCTTTGGATGAAAAGATAGGTCAAATGCTTATGCCAGACTTTCGTAATTGGCAAACAAAAGATGAATCCGCACCTACAGGCTTAACAAAGATGAATAAAGAAGTATCCCATCTTGTAGAAAAATATCATCTAGGTGGTGTCATCTTATTTGCGGAGAATGTCGTTGATACGAAACAAACCGTCAAACTCACCCATGAATTTCAAAAAGCATCACCAAAGATTCCATTACTCATTTCAATTGATCAAGAAGGTGGAATCGTCACAAGATTACAAAAGGGAACACATTTCCCAGGAAATATGTCGATTGGTGCCTCTAGAAGCAAGAAAAATGCATACGACACAGGCAAAATCATCGGCAAAGAATTAAACGCACTGGGGATCAATACAAACTTCTCTCCTGTGCTAGATGTGAATAATAACCCAAACAACCCCGTCATTGGTGTCCGTTCCTTTAGCTCTGATCCTGCTCTTGTCACTAGGCTTGGCCTTCAAACCATGAAGGGACTTCAAAAGGAGAAGACTATTTCGACACTCAAGCATTTCCCGGGACATGGTGATACAGCCGTCGATAGTCACTACGGCTTGCCGCTCGTAGAACATGACCTAGATCGTCTTAAAAAGGTGGAGCTGTATCCGTTTCAACAAGCGATCAACGCTGGTGCGGATATGGTCATGACCGCTCATGTTCAATTTCCTGCCATTGATGATACAACATATAAAAGCAAAAAAGATGGCGAGGACATTATGGTTCCAGTAACCTTATCGAAAAAAGTCATCACACACTTATTAAAAGAAGAGATGGGCTTTCAAGGAGTTGTCGTAACAGACGCCCTAAATATGAAAGCGATTGCAGATAACTTCGGACAGGAAGAAGCCGTAGTGATGGCCATTAAGGCTGGCGTCGACATCGCCCTCATGCCAGCACCAGTCACCTCTCTTAAAACTGAGAAAAACCTTGAGAATGTGTTCAATGCTGTAAAACAGGCAATTGTAAAGAAAGAAATTCCGATGTCTCAAATCAACGAATCTGTTGAAAAAATTCTTCAATTGAAGATCAAACGAGGCATCATTTCTTCCAAAAAACCTATCACCCTTGAGAAAAAAATCAAAAAAGCCACTCAAGTCGTTGGGAAAAAATCGCACCGGAAAGCAGAACAAAAAATGGCGCGTGAAGGGATCACCCTGCTTAAAAACAACGATAAGACCCTACCCTTCAAGCCTAAAAAGAATGATAAAATCTTGGTCATGGCACCTTACGAAGATCAAACAAAAGCCATGTCTGTCACAATTGACTCTCTGATCAAACAAAAAAAGATCAAACCTGTACGTATCCAATCATATGCTTTTGCGGAAAAGACTTTCAACAAAGAAACAGCCAGACTCATACAAGATGCTGACTATGTGATTACTGGCTCATACGTTGTCCAAAATGACCCAGCTGTGAATGATGGTGTGATTGATGACAATGTACAGGACCCGAAAAAATGGGCTACTACTTTCCCACGTGCTGTCATGAAAGAAGCTGCAGCACAAAAGAAAAAAATGGTCATCATGAGCCTAAGAAACCCTTACGATGCTGCAAATTTTGAGGAGGCGGATGCCTTACTAGCTGTTTACGGTTTTAAGGGCTACTCAAACGGACAATTCAACCAGCCAAATATTCCTGCTGGGTTAGAAGTCATATTTGGCACTGCATTACCTAAAGGCAAACTGCCTGTAGATATCCCATCTGTCACTCATCCAAATCAAACCCTGTATCCATTCGGCTATGGACTCAACTTGAAAGGGAAACAGATCAAATAGGAGGGATTCTCTTGAAAAAAACAGCAAGCTTCATACTCGCAAGCATTCTCATGATGAGCACATTGACCGCCGCCTCCCCCGCAAGCCAAGAACGAACAGATACAAAAGGAAAAAAAGCAACAGTCAAAACTGGGATCGAAACACTACTCTCAGGCAATCTTTCATGGTTAAAAGGGAAAAGGGTCGGCCTCATTACGAACCCAACTGGTATTGATGCAAATATGAAAAGCAGTGTCGATCTTCTATTTGAGCATCCAAATATCAAGCTTACTGCTCTTTATGGACCTGAACATGGTGTGCGCGGCGATGCACAAGCAGGAGAAGGCGTCGAATCCTATACCGATGAAAAAACAGGTCTTCCTGTTTACTCTCTCTATGGAAAAACAAGAAAACCAACCCCTGACATGCTCAAAAATGTAGATGTCTTGCTGTTTGATATTCAAGATGTTGGCGCTCGTTATTACACCTATATTTACACGATGGCATATGCGATGGAGGCCGCGAAAGAAAACAACATTCCCTTTGTTGTCCTAGACCGTCCAAACCCCATTGGCGGACTAAAAGTAGAAGGCCCTGTCTTAGAACCTGAGCACGCTTCATTTGTAGGGCTCTATCCAATACCATTAAGACATGGGATGACCACTGGTGAACTAGCAACATTCTTTAACAAAGAGTTTCATATCAATGCTGATGTCACAGTCATCAAAATGAAAAATTGGAAGCGTTCCATGACGTTTGATGACACGAAGCTGCCGTTCGTCCTACCTTCACCTAACATGCCAACAGTGGATAGTACCTTTGTATATCCCGCCACAGGATTAATTGAAGGCACAAATGTCTCTGAAGGCAGAGGAACAACAAAACCGTTCGAGCTCATTGGCGCTCCGTATATCAATAGCAATGAGCTAGCAGATTATTTAAATCAATTAAAACTAAAGGGTGTGAAATTTAGACCCGTATCATTCACCCCCACTTTTTCTAAACATGCAGGGAAGCTATCACACGGTGTGCAGCTATACGTCACAGACCGCTCTTCATTCGAAGCGGTAAAAACAGGGTTATCCATCATCAAAGCCATACATGATTTATATCCAAAAGACTTTCAGTTCCTTCAAACAGGTAGCTTTGATAAACTCATCGGAAATGGTTGGATCAAAGAAGAAATCAATCAAGGTACTTCCGTCAAACACATCATGAAGCGCTATCATCACGACCTCAAATCATTTGAAAAGAAACGGAAGAAATATCTCATCTATTAATTCGCAAAAAGACCTCCATCTCATAAAATGGAGGTCTTTTCATGATAAAGATTTAGTCACAGCAGGCGCTTTCAGCTCAAAACGATTGAGTAAGAAACCAAACAAGGCAGCAAGTACTTGCTGAAACAGCATACCAATCACAACAGGGACAGCAACAGCAGGCGGAAAAAAGCTAATAGCAAGCACAGCTCCGGCACTAATATTTCTCATGCCGCCCGTATACACAATGGCCACAATCTCCCCTTGAGTACATTTCATTACCTTTCCAATCAACCATGCAAAAGCATACCCACTCATCGCAATGAAAAAGACAGTCGCTGCTTTGCTAAAAAATGCAGCATCCAGTTCACACAAATATGGGGCGACAACAGAACTGTTAATCGATACGACAACAAACAAGCTTAATTTTGAAAAAGGAGCCAAGGTCTGACTAATTGTTTTCGTCACAGATGGCTTTGCATACTGACGAACGAGCATCCCTAAAATAGAGGGCAGCACCACCATACCAAACAGCCCTTTCATGATCGCAACCATGTCCATATGGACCTGTGTACCGACGAAGAGTGACAAGCTTACTGGCACAATCAATGGCGAAAGCAATGTATCAATTAAAATGATAGATAACGTTAACCCGACATTCCCTTTATACATCGCCGCCCATATTAAACTAGACACACCTGTTGGAATCACCATCGCAAGAGTCAAACCGGTGATCGTCATAGAATCGCCCGCAAATATCAAATGCCCCGCTGACCAAGCATAAAGAGGCATCAGCACATGCAAAATCATAAACGATAAAATCAAAGGCAATGGATGCATCACCGTATGCTTTAAAGCTGAAAAAGTAGATGACAAGCTCCCTGAAAATGTCATAATGGCAAATACCCAAGGCACCATAAACGTAAAATCTTTTAAATAGGCCGCCAATAATACACCGAATAACACACTAATAGGCGTAATAAGCGGCATCATCCGGCCGAGCACTTGGTTTAAACGCACAAGCATGCCGGCCACCTCCATCCTTCACTTTCTACCCTTTCTATTGTAACAAACAGAAAGAACTTATGAAGAACCATTCACCTGTTTCACAAGATTTCGACTTTGTATATCCATTCCAACTACGTCTACTTGTACGCCAACTGCTTGAAACTTTTCCTTTACACGTTCTATCGCTGCCACACCCGATTCATCCCATATACGCGCTTCAGATAGATCAATCACAATGGCTTGGAGATCTTTTCCCTGATGGAACGCTTGGATGAAATCAGTCACAGAAGCAAAGAAAATTTGCCCTTTAATTCGATAAATCCAAGTACCTGCTTGGCTTTCTGTAGAAGAAATATGGAGCTTCGATATTTTTGCTACAAAGAATACCGCACTTAGCAGCACACCTGCAAAAACACCTTTTGATAAATCATGAGTTAACACTACCGTCACGACCGTGACAATCATCACAATAGAATCTGTTATCGGATTCTTTCGTAACTGCTGAAAGGAACTCCAATCAAATGTCCCAACGGAGACCATAATCATGACAGCTACAAGAGCAGCCATCGGAATCTGAACAACAACATCACCAAGTATAAAAATGAGAACCATTAAAAAGGCACCCGCTACAAAGGTAGAAAGACGGCCACGCCCGCCTGCCTTCGTATTAATCACTGATTGACCAATCATCGCACAACCAGCCATACCACCAAAGAACCCTGCAACCACATTGGCAATCCCTTGACCTCTCGCTTCCTTGTTCTTACGACTAGACGTCTCCGTCATATCATCAACAATCTGTGCAGTTAAAAGAGACTCAAGTAAACCAACCATCGCTAGCGCTAAAGAATAAGGAAAAATAATAGCAAGTGTCTCCCAGCTAAACGGTACTTGAGGAATCAGAAAAGCAGGCAAAGTACTAGGAAGCTCTCCCATGTCTCCAACTGTTCTCACATCAATATGTCCAAATACAGCAATGATCGTCATGACAATAATCGCAATGAGAGGGGATGGTATCACCTTTACCACCATCGGCAATAAATAAATGATCAGCAAAGCGCCGCCTGTCATTGTATACATGGCCAACGATTCCCCTACGAAATGTGGAAGCTGAGCCATGAAGATCATAATAGCCAACGCATTCACAAAACCAACCATTACGGATTTCGGAATAAACTTCATCAGACGAGACACTCGGCAAAGTCCAAACACAATTTGAATCAGACCTGTTAAAATCGTAGCCGCAAACAAGTACTGCAATCCATGATCGGCTACCAAATTAACCATAACCAGAGCCATAGCCCCTGTAGCAGCCGAAATCATACCTGGCCGTCCACCAACAAACGAAATGACAATGGCAATACAAAACGAAGCATACAACCCAATCTTCGGATCAACGCCCGCAATAATCGAAAATGCAATCGCCTCAGGAATTAAAGCCAGAGCCACTAAAATACCCGCCAGCACATCCTGACGCACATGTCCAAACCATTCTTGCTTTACAAATAAATCTTTCAAACCATCTACTCCTTTTTATACACATACCGCACACAGAAAAGAAGATCAATCAAACCTGGAGATGAAGAAAGGAAAATAAACAATGCTTCACTTTCGGGGAAAAAGAGGAACGTACAGAGTCTTTTGTTAGAGAGGATATTGTCTCTTTCGTAGGCATAAAAGGTACTGAAGAATCAAGAACGAAAAAAGGCATAAGTAGAAATCTGATACAAAGCTTCCAAGCAAATTGATTCATTCGTATAGCAAGCTTACTTGTGATCCAACGTGAATTAGTTCGAATATATATGAGAACAAACAAAAAAAGCCTTCTCATCATCGAGAAACCTTACACATTAATCATTATAATTTAGAGGA